>JANAVB010018798.1:1207875-1235295 GCA_029216955.1 Iris pallida
TATGGTATCATGCCTAATCAAGGCAAGGCATAACTATATCTCAATCCATAATAAGAATATAAAACATGAATGAACACTATGGGCCATGGTCTGTAGCCTACTATCATACATGTCTAATTAGACTCCAAGAATAATATGAGTCTATAAAATAAGCTAACAAGCAGAATATATCATGATATGGAATATAAAGCACGAGAGTGTAATAAAGAAATATCATAAGCAAATACCTGATGAATATTATGCTTTCATTGATTTGGCTTTTCTTTCATGCTTAATTGATTTGGCTTTCCTTGTTGAGGACTTATCCAAAATTCATGATTTTTATCTACTTTGGTAGTACTTTGAGGGGGAGCATTCAAGTCGACTGAATTTCTCCTTCTCAAGTATTTTCTTCCTTTACCTTCATGTTTATCTAAAGGGTATTCATATAGCATGATAAGGTAATTGAGTTCAAATGCATGAACTTGGATAAGCATATAGATCTTGCAAATAATGAGATCACTTTATATCAATTGCAATATTTTACATTGATCATTCTTTTATTTTGTTCCACTATTTATTTGTGGACAATTATGATTATTAATGGTTTCTTTGATCAATGTTTCAAGTTTACATCTTTTCAATTGGTATCAAGTTTATTTAATTTCATATCTCAATTGGTATCTATTAGTTGCAATTATCTATTCCTCATGGCTTTTGTTTGAAATCCTTTATTTCATAGTTTTCTTCCAAAACTGGATCAATATTTCATATCCTATTGTGTTTTAGATTTATTCCTTGGATTTCAAGTTGGTAAACTACTTATTTCTTGCTTTTCAAATACTTTTAGTTTTACCAACCATATTGTGTTTTGACAAGCAATTTTTTATTTAGTACTCTACACTTGTCTTTACACACTTCTTCCATTGTTTTTCATTAGTATATCTTAATTATGATTGTCTATAAGTTCCCAATGCTCTGATTTCTATGCTTGAGATTGATTTCATTTTATCTCTTAGTACGGGGAGCCTATTTTTGATCATGTCAAAGGGGGAGAAGTAAGTTTAAGTATGCTTTATAAAGTAATCTAAATAGTATGCTATTAGTGATATTGCTTATGTCTTTTGTATATTAGTGATACATGCATCTATTGTGTCCATACTAAACTTAACCAATTTGCCATAATCAAAAAGGGGGAGATTGTTAGCCCAATGATTGTATCATGTTTTTGAATATGGTTAATATGTTAAGTTTAGCATTTCATTATCACTAATCTTCATACTATCACTATAGCATTTCTACTTATACTTATATCTTTGGTGATATGTGCCTATTGGTTTACATATTAGTGATATGAGCTTATCTATCTTAAATTTAATCGGGTTGCCAAAATCAGAACTATGTTTTGATTATGGTTATTCAATTAAGTTTAACATTATGTTATCACTAATATTTATGCTATCACTATAGCATTGATACTTAAACTTCGCATAGTCCTAATGTGCTTTTATTTATCATTCTTGCTACATGTATATTGCTTTGTTCGTATAACATGTATTTGCAGAAAAGCAATTAGCAAGATCAATGTGGACATATGCAATGCAATGAAGAAATCTTCATGGGCCAAAGACGACGGATCCCACAAGATTTCTCTGAACCACCCGACGACATCTCCGGAGCCACGCACTCGGGGCGAAGCCCCCGAAAGGTATTCAGTTTTTGCAAACTGGATATCTTTGGACAGCTACCGCCAAGGGAAAAAGCCATCACATATCAAAGGAAGAAGCCAAGCCATGCCATCATCATTTCAAGACTCTGAAGAAGCTTGTACCTGTCTAAGTTTATCTGGAGTCTGTAATGAGTCTTAGGAATTATTGTAAACACAAGAAATGGATGGCAAAATCGAAAGCTAGGGCAGAAATAAGCCCAGGATCATTTTTGGTGGAAAACGGCATTCCGACGGTATACCGGTGTATACCGACGGTATATCAGTTTTTGTTCACAGTAAGTTTCTGTTTACAAAATTGGCATACCGACGGTATATCGGATCATACCGACGGTATACCGCTTCCGAAATGTTGAAATTCTAACGGTCGGATTTCCAGCCATTAATGATCCTAACGGCTATATTTCTAGCCGTTGCAATCCCAGACTGGTATACCGCCGGTATGCCGGATCATACCGGCGGTATGCCGGTTCGTGACTGAAAAGTTGCCTTTGGCTCTTTTCAATGCTTTGGTTATAAATAGCCTTGAATCCCTTCTTTCAAGGTTGATGCTTTGAGCCCAAAAATTTCTAAACCACCAAAGCCTATCTACAAACAACTCTACAAAGCTTTCATTTGCCATCCACAAATTGTGTTAGAGTTATTGAGTTGAAAAGTAAGATCTTCATCTTATTGTATAAGGAGATCAAAACCTATTGTGAAAGGTTAAAGTTGGAGAGTCTTCGTATCCAAACTCTCGGTTGAAGTTGGAGAGTCTTCGTATCCAAACTCTCGGTTGAAGTTGGCGAGTTCTTCGGATCCAAACTCGTGTTGAAGTTGGCGAGTGTAACACCCATATTCGGAATACGTATTTTATCAGGCTTATACGTATTTCGGACCTGTATTTTATTTCTTGGATTTTGGCATGTACTTGTAATTGACTTGACTTGCGGAATTGGTTCTCGTAATTGGGTTTTTACATGGCTTGGTTTATTTTGTGGAGAGGGTTTGGTTTGGTTTGGTTTATCATGAGAGGAACACCTTAACCTATTCTCCACCCTCATTCCACCACAACCCACCATCATAAAATCCCCACCTACTTTTCTCTCTCCTCATTATTTTCATTTATTTCTTCTTCTTCTTCCTTCCTCTACACAACACCATCACCTATAGACAAGTGCACCTTGCCACCACATGAGAACCACTTTTTATTTGTCCATTAGCTAGATTAGGCCATGGTGATCAACATTAGTGCTTGACATTTTGTGATTTGGAGTCTCTATTGTTCTAGATCTAGGTTTTAACTATTTTCGGATTTACATGGTTTTGATCTATTTTGGTTGGATTTTTGTGGGTTTTGATGCTTCCATGTGGAAGAGAATTCAATTTTACTCAAGTTAGAACTTTGAAAATCTAGATTTGGCTTTGATTTGACAAAGATATAAAATTTTGAATTCTTGGTGTTCTTGGTGTTTTTCTCGGCCTGGAATAGCAGCCTGCAGCCTGCGCTTTTTAGCGCAGTGCTGGACTGCGCATCCCCTCTCTCGGCCTGCGCTCTTTAGCGCAGCGCCGACCGCGCAGCTTGCCTTTTGGCGAACTGCGCTCAACCCGAGTGCGCATGGATTCATGCGCAGTCTGCTCATGTGCAGTCCGTTCATGCGCAGTCTGCTCATGCGCAGTCTGTTCATGCGCAGTCCGCTCATGTGCAATCCGTCCCTGCGCAATCTGACCCTGCGCCATCCATTCCTGCGCAACCTGATCCAGCGCAATCCATCTGCTGCGCCATCCACCCCTGCGCAGTTGGTACCCTGCGCAGCTCACCCCTGCGCAGTTGGCCCCTGGCGCACTTGACTCCTGCGCAACCCGACCCCAGGGACCCTTACGTAATTTGTCCAATCATGGAGATTTGGTTTTATTTTCTTTAAGCTTGGCTCTTCTATAGTCCTGTATATTGATATTTTATTAGATATTTTATGCCCATTTTATATCCTTACGCCTTTTGTCATGAACTTGATTTTACTCAATATGTTTGGAATGACTATTGTACATGGCATGGTATGACAAGGAATTAGCATAACACGACAGTGACCCGTAGTGGTGCACTCCTGACATGACCAACCTGACTTGATAATGGCCCGTCGTGGCGCACTCCTGACAAGTACACTTGATATGATAACTTGACCTGATATATCTTGAATAGCTGTGTAAGCCCCCTGAATTTCAGGGCTGTTTTAAATTTTTCTAAATGAATTATTATCGATAAATATTTTATTTATTTAATTGTTTTGATCATTTATGTACCTTTCCATGACTTTGACTTCTGGAGCGTCAGGGATGCCAATCTCTGTAAACTCTCTTCATGGATTTTGTTGTAGACAAGATTATCTTCGTTTTGATATATCCTGTCCCACTTAAATTCGTTCCCTTGTGCTCTTTTTGTATCGCGCAAGTTCGGGTCAACTTAGACCAATTAATTATTGAATAATTATTCCCACTTTTATTTTTGATCTTCGTTTGCACGTTACCGTGGCTTTTAATTTAGGAGCACCAGACCAGTCGTTTTCTCAGAACCAACTTCTCATGAATGATCTACTCGAGACGCTCTCCACCCATGACCTTCGTGTCCCACTCAGACACTCCATTTTGTGCTCCATTTTTTTCGCACAACTTCCGGGTCAATTTAGGCCGATTTATTATCTACCGTGAAACCTGATTTAAATTCCAATTTAATTTCAGGACCCGACATCGATCCAGTCTGTCAATCCGAAGTATGGACGTGGCCCATATGAAGCCTACTACCCATATGACGTTTGTGTCCCATTTATTGGAGTCCCCGTATATTATTTATTTACCCGTGATTATAAATACGCATTTAATTCGAATATTGCCCCCTGTCCGATTTTGACCCGACCCGGTTCGACCGAACCCGAACCCATGCTCCATGTTGCCCTTTCATGACTGTCCAAATACCCTACATAATTTTCCTATTTATCCTATTTAGAAAATATCTCTCCTTCCCTCTATTTTTACAAATATCTCATTTTTAATTCTTGTATATATATATACACATATATAAATAAATAAATACCTCTCTTTCTCTCTCTTCACTTTACACACCCCCTCACCCTCTTCCATCACAGCAATGACACCCCCCTTGGCCGACTACTCTCTCTCCTTCCTCTCTCTATACTTTTCTCTCTCTATCTCTCTTTATATATATATACCTATATATATATATATATATATATATATATAAACATACATATATATACATATATAACTCTCTCCCTCTCTCTCTCTTTAACACCTACACCTACACACCCCATCCCCATCACCAGCTCACACCCCCCCCCCCACAAACAGTGGCCGACTTCCCACTCTCTCTCATCTCTCTCTAATAATAATATCTCACTTTCTCTCTCTTTATATTAATACAAACACACACATATAATTCTCTCTCTTTCTCTCAACAAACAACACATACACAGCCACCACCCCCTCCATGCTCGGCCGACCACCACCACCACCTCCTGGCCGAGCTCCTCCCTGACACAGCCACTCCAGCCAACTCCCTCCTCCTTTCTCACTTCGAACCACTACACATCACCACCATCAACACCATCATCAACTCCATCTCCACCACCATGCACCACCACCCCCACTCCAACACCACCACCGCGCGGCCACCACCCCCGGTCGCCAGCCAGGCCAGCCCCGCCCCACTGCAGCACGCCACCAGCAGCAGCCAGCAGCATCTTTGGCAGCAGCGGCGTAGCAGCATGCACACGCGCGTGCACGCGCGGATGCGTGCGTGGCCGTGCGCCACTTCGTGGCCGGCCCGTGCCCCCGCGAGCACCCCCTCGTCCCGGCGACCCCCCGGCGAACTCCCCCAGGCCACCGCCCGCTTCCCCGGCGCGACGCATGGGCTATTCGTGCGTTTTGAACGAAATCCCGTCGGCGCGCGCGAGTTTGGAACTCAGAATTCGCGCTCCGTCGCAGCAAGTTCGTACGCATTTTCTGGGAGATTCGACCGTTGGATCGGCGAACTCCTTGCTCCGTCGCAATCTTGGTATATCCATCTTCACTCCTGTCAATTTTCGTCCGTTAATTTTGTCGTTTGATACCTCAAAACTGGCCACCAAGTTGACGTTTTAAATTGAACTATTTTTGGACAGTTTCGTGGAGCCGACTTCGTCAGCTCGTAACTCCGCCGTCGTAGCTCCGTTTTGCACGTCGTCAGTTCTGATGTACAGCTGGTATAACCCTCTTCATGTCTCCTTTAGGTTTCGTTTCATTATAAGCACGTTTGGTTGGTTGAATTCGACGCCAAAGTTGGTCGTCCGAATTATTTAAATTGCACTTGTTAAATTTCAATTTTGAACCCGGGACTCCGGATTCAATTTCTGACACCACCAGTAGACTCGTGGCGTCGTTCTGGCATGTTTTCATATAAAATTTGCTTGATTTGGAGAACGTGGGCCCTGGCACGCATTTCGGTGCAAAGCGGGTCCCACTTTCTGAGTCAACGGGACTTTTTGACGCCGGCTCATCGAAATCCCATTCCGGATATACCGTTGAGTTCGTATCATCATTCTGGACTCGTTGACATATAATTTGCTGAGTTTTGAAGACATTTGCTCCGGCACGTATTTTCGTGCAAACCGGATACCAAGTGTCGTGTCAACGTATCATTTTGAGATCGGCACATCGGAATTCCATTTTGGATATACCGTTGGGTTCGTATCATCATTCTAGATTCGTGGACATATAATTTTCTAGGTTTTGTAGACTTCTATCCCGACACGCTTTTCGGTGCAAAGTGTGTCCAACGGCGGACATCATTTTGACCCGAAATTACGGTTTTGCCCCTGTGTCTAAATTGGACTTATGGGCAGGCTATCCTAGCTGATTTGACCATTCTGGACACGTTGGTGATATTTATTTTATCATCCAACAACATCTGTAGATTTTGCTTATGTATTATCCTTAATTTATAATTAATTATTTTTCTAGATATTGTTACTTTCTGGTTTTGAATTTTTACATATATTTTAATTGCTGTAAAAATCTTGGAAAAATTATATTTAAATACTATGTTAATTTAGCTAATTTATTATAATTTTTTTGACATTTAATGAGTACTTTTGGTATTTTATAAAAATGGAAAAACAGAACTCATTTTCAATATATTTATGTTTGCTGATTTTTAATAAATATTTATGAAGGTTTATAAATTCCAGAAAAATTAGTATAAATTTCTATAATTAACAAGGATTATTTTGGTACTTTATTTTATATATATTTGAGCTTTTTGTCTATTTCTAAAATTATTGGACCATAGTGTACAGCTGATTTATTTATTAAATAATTACGACTTTCAATATTTTGTGTTGATTTGAGTTATAGGCGCATTGGACCTCACCCTGCACTAGTGTAAAGATCCTAGGTAGTTAGTTTGTGTATAGTGGCACTTCATATTAGACTTCTATGCTAGGTCCCCACTTAGTTAGTGTCCAGTTAAGAGTCGTGTCACACCACTAGTATATTGTTGATCATAGCTTAGAACTGAGTTATATATCATTATTGACAGGATACCGGACATTTATACCTTCGTACTGGTATTCTTGCTTTGCTCGAGGCGAGTACATTCTCTGATAATTCTCTCATTTATTTGTCAATTACTGTATTTCAGTTCTAGTTAGTTCTATGTGATTCTCTGTATCAACACGTATGGATATTTCTGGATTCATGTATGCGACACATACCTTACTTACTGATCTCTATTACTGGAATCACTGGAATTATTTCGGAATCATTTCTGGAATCATCATTTGGTCGGACTCATCTCGATTTTTGTGTCTTGTACTGGATTCACTTGCTGGGCGGGGAAATATTGAGTAAGACATGTAGAAATATCCCAAATCCGGAATCTCCTACAGGAATCTACTGGAAGCATAGCCATCTCTTGCCTGATCAGTGAGAGATGTGCCTGATACCTACAGCCGTTTGCATGTCGACCTCGGTATTTTAAAACACACTGTTAGATCATAGTTGGACTCACCCTGGATTCATTGATCACTGTTGGACTCATCTTGTACCGAAATTTATCTGGTATCAGATTTTATGAACTGGACTCACACTGGGATTATATTAGACTTATATCGTACTGTCTGGACTCACACATGATATTCTAGTTCAGTTAGCTTTTATTACAGCCTTCATTGCCATGATTCTTCTCTTGTTTTAGTTACCTTTCTTTTCTTGTATCTTACTATTTCTCTATGCCATCATTACCTGTATAAAACAGCCATGTTCATCAATAAAACTGTCTATAACTGCTTTATAGTTTTTGTCATTTACTTAGGTTTTTCTAGATGAGTTATACTCGTTCCCGTCCTGATTGGATCTGTTGAAAATATTACAGATGATAGTCCTGAGGATACATGCCCTACTTACCATGGACCTGGCCTTAGCTCCAGAAGAGGCCCCAGCGGGAAACCTTGCTTAGTTATCTTTCATGTGTTTAGTAGACTTAGACATTGTCTGTTCTTATATTTGGATACTGGACTTTGTCTCCAGTTAGATACTTTGGTTATGTATTATTAAATCTGTGTTTGTTTACCTTCGCTTATAGATGCTGTGTTATGATGAACATTTAAATATGATTTTAGAACTGTTAGCTACTTAGATCCTTTATTGTCTATTCTTAGAACAGCTTACTACGCTTTAACCAAGCGTAGGCTGGACATGGCTCGGCCCGGCCCAACAATTTGGGTAACGGGTCGTGACAAGCTGTTGCGACGGCTACCTGACATGACATGACCTGTATAATTAATCCTGACACCGTGGGCGATTGTGCTTGTACAAATAATCCAGTCATGTCTTGCATCATGTCTAGGAGGGGACTCCTGAGTACCACGGTCAGGAGTACCTACTGAATTGGAGTAAGGTTAATAATTAGTATAATTCACTAGTCATGAAGAGATGTTCTCCAGTTACAGGCGATCCCGTTATCCCGGCCGCAAATGATTGGACTTGTAGCCTGTCGACGAGTAGGGCACATTTCCAACCCACTGTTATATGGGGCACCCACCATTGTCACTTAAATAATTGAACTCAATTATCACTATAATGCATTGGACTCTCCAGATTGTCACCATAATGATTGCCTGGATAACCTGGATAGCTGCAGGGCCTGTGACTACTTGGAGCATCTCATTGCATCTTGCTAGTAACTAGGATTGTGATAACCCTAGTTAGTTAATGTAGAAAGCCGTAGACAATGATTGGCCGTGATTGCTTGGATGGAGTCTAGTCCAGTATAGTATTGTCTAGAAATGATTGATTGTAAGATTGTACCAGAATGATTGAAGGATTGTCACTATAATGAGTGTCACTCCAGATTGTTACTTGACCTGATTTTTTATATTTATCTTGCCGATAAATGGTGAGAGAAACCAAGTTCGGTTCAGACGAAGGGTTACAACCCCGGTCCTTGTTTGGTTTACGGGTTGTAACCTAGCTATCTGAATAGTCCCATGGTCATCTCATCGTATATCATCCTGTCATGCTTTTCCATATGTCCTATTTTTCGGTGATTTTATGCAAGATTGTCTTTTATAATTACCCATCATGTTTTTCTTAAACTACTGCCTTTTATTATGTAATTATATTATTGTGCTAATTTGCTGGCTTTTGTTCTCATTTTGTGGCCTCCTTTGTGGCACTTGCTCTTTCTGGGGTCTGACCCAGCTGGTTTTGTATGGCCAGATACCGGAGCAGCAGCAAAGGATCTACCTGTCTTCCAGCCCGATGGTGACCACCAGGCGTAACCAGGGCAACGAGTGGGTTTTATTTTGCTCTCCCACTCCCTTGTAAAAATATTCTTTTGAGGCGTTTAGCCGTCGAACAAGTGTTAGCTCGTTTGCAACTTTATTTACTGTCTGCCTACGGGCTGTAAGCATGATTGGCAACTCGAGGTTGATCATGTATGACTTAACTCTGCTAGTCCTTACATTTTGTACGACTAGCTTCATGATCATCTAGATATGTAATGTTTGGGACGCCTTACAATTGTATATTTGGTGATCTGATATCTTGTGATTATTATTAGTTGGTTGAGATTGAGACAATAGGATAATTCATGACCTTAAGAGACTGATGGCTTGTAGATAAACCCTCACATATCTAGACAGCCGTGACTGTATGGTGAGATGGATTCCATTTCATTATACGTAGCTGGCTATGTCTGCCCCCGCTCTCCAGTATTCTGGTTCTGGGGCGTGACAGCGAGTTCTTCGGATCCAAACTCGTGTGTAACTATTTACTCAAATAGTGGATTAAAGCCGGAGAGAGTTCCGGGACTGGAGTGCCTCTTGGGAGGATACCAGGATATATCGTGTGTCGATATTGTTATTGTTTCTTCTCTTGCACTTATATTTTTAAATTGTCCATTAGCTTGTGCTAAGTGCATTGATTAGCTAGCTTGACCCTATTCACCCCCCCCCTCTAGGGTTCCTATATAATGTACATGGTATAAAGAAAAGCATATAAACCAAAATCAACCAGAGAAGCCCGATGATAACATATAAAGAGAAATGTTATAAGAATGTAAATAAACTGTAGAGGGAGACAAGGTATACTTTCCTGGAGGTAGCACGAAGAACCAACAATATACCGTCAACTAGTAAGCTATAAAATCCAAATATCACAACTGTCTCCGAAAGCTGAAATAGACATTACTAACATTCTCAGAATAGTCAAATTAGCTAGAATTATCTGTCCTTAAGTCCAATTCTAGACATATAGGCAAAACGGTAATTTTGGGCCAAAACGATATTTGTCATTGGACCCTCTTTGCACCGAAAAGCGTGCCAGAGTCAATGGTCTCTAAAGTCATCAAACTACATGTCTATGGATTGGTTTTGATGATATAAACCCAATGGTATGTCCAATTTTATATTTCGGTGGATCGTGTACAAAATCGCCCGTTGAATCGGATCGTGGGGCCCACAAAACGGTGATCCGATCAACTATCTCAGAATCGGACCAAATATGGCATACAGGACCAAAAAAATGATACGGTCCTGTTGGCACAAATTTCATCTCGATCTGATGAACGTGCATAAAGTAATTGGAAAATTTTCACAGAGGCCGATACGATAAATTTTGACGGATACGCATCAAATTCGTCGCCCACACGCGACCAATTTGAATTCCGTCAAAGCCAACACGTCCACGAAGCCGATACGCACCTTTATACTTTCGGTTCGCGACCACGTCGTCGGGATTGACGGGACGTACGTCGTATCGAAGGTTTTTTCTAAGAAGTTAAATTATTTTGAAGGTTGTTTTTCCTGATTTTGGGGAACAATTAAACATCATATATATGACAAAATCGAAAACTACAAAAAGGGTCTTCCAGTCCTATAGGTTGTCTATGAAGTTATTCAAGTAGTTTTCCTAAAATGTTAACAGGTTGACAATAATTTGTCCGCAAACGGGGCTACGTGGACTGTTATATATTCTGTTTTTGCGACAGAATTTTCGTCGATTTTGGGTCGATCGATCTTTCGGCCGATCTAGAGCATCTGCATAAAAAGTAATTAGGGGGAAGATGTATATATAGGCTTCATACCAGAGAAATCCATTTGGAAAATGATCGAGTGAGGAGGCTAGTTTTCCTCGTTGCGAAGTTGGCCCTCGACAGCAATGTTGTAGCTGAACTTCTGCGGCCGTTGCTATTCCTGTGGCACACGGTCGCTCACCAGCGGAGCTCCGGCGGCGTACAGCCATCCCAGGTGGTCGTCGGGGTGTTGGCAAGTTCGTCCAGGGGTCGGGGGTCGTGCTGCGTTAATGATACGAGGGATTGGCTATGGTTTCGTTCTTTTCCTCTGCTCTTTCTATCGATATATATATATATATATATATATATATATATATATATATATATATATATATATATATATATATATATATATATATATATATATATATATGATCGGGTTGGGCTTGGGATGTTGAGTCTGGTGTTAGCGTCCCTTTCTATTTTGTAATACTGGGGCTTGCTATGGTTGGGTGCAGGAAAAAGGCTGTGGGGTTTAGCTGGGCTGGGCTTTGCTTTACTTAGTTTTATTTATTAAAACTCTAAATATGTAATAAGCCTATTATTTAGGTATTCTACATACACTAACATGCCAAAGTAAATATGTAGTCTAACAATCCATAATACCAATAAATTTATATAAGGAAATTGATTATCCTGTTTTTAAAAATAAAACATCAATTTAATAACAATATCATATTATACTTTATATATGTATATGTATATATATACATAAATTCCTTTATAAACAAAATACCTATTTGGACAACCAAAATTAATACATGTAAAATATACGTCTACAGGGACGTCCTTGGACATATAACATGCCAACATAGGTTTAGGATTGGTTCGGGTCCAATCCGGGCTAGTTCGGTCAAACCGAGTTTCCTAAAAGTTCAATAATCTAATCAATAATTAATTACTCGCCTTTGCAGTTAAGTCGCAGCTCGGCCTGATTTTCCTAGTTAGGACACACTTATGGCTGGATCTTCCTTAGCAAGGCTAATACACTAGTCAAGGTACGTCATTGCACTATCCGTGGCATGATTCTTAGTCGTCTGGTACTTCAAAACTTAACCATGGCTAAAGTCGTCTACCATAATAATTAACTAAATAATTATTTATAAAATTCTAGAAATCACCATTTAAATCAAATAAATAATAAAAAATATTTCAAAATTTTCTGGGAAGGGGAGCTACAAATCTACCCACCTTAAAAATAATTTCGTCCTCGAAATTCTAATTCATAACTATTATTTAAAATTCAAAAATGAATTCTACTATTACCTTAATCTCTTTACATTTTAATTCCTCAAAATAGTTTATAACCTTCTCTAGGGTGTATGACATCTACAATAAGAATATAAAACATGAATGAACGCTATGGGTCGTGGTCTGCAGCCCACTATCATACATGTCCAATTAGACTCCAAGAATAATATGAGTCTATAAAATAAACTAACAGGTAGAATATATCATGATATGAAATATAAAGCACGAGAGTATAATAAAGAAATATCATAAGAAAATACCTGTATCCCTGCAGGTGTAATCACTACCATCATGATCCGCTAACTAACTCCATGCAATCAGCTACCTGAAGAGATCATCAGTTCCTTAGGGGACATAGCAAGACACATAAAATATGACTATCTAATAGTTTATCATGCGTAAGAAATAAGCAGGGAAGAAAGAACACGAAGGTGACTATGAACACGGATACAAGAAATACTACGCATAAATGAACTGCTGGAAGAAAACATGAACTCATGACAAGAAACCAATCGGGTACTCAAACCCTCGCCTCTAGTGTGGACTCGCAGGTTTGAACAACTACTAACCCTCGCCCCTAGTGTGGACTCGCAGGTTAGCTTCAAGAATCACCCTTACCCCAAGTGTGGACTCGCAGGTGCAGACAAATGACTACTAACCCTCGCCCCTAGTGTGGACTCGCAGGTTAGCTTCAAGAAATCACCCTCGTCTCTAGTGTGGACTCGCATGTAGGAATTCCAAACAAGGTACAGTAGTTCATCTATGACTTACTCATCCTATGACACGATATGACTCAGTTATGACACATGTGACGACACGAATCCGGTATAACTACAGTATTAAGTCATGAACGATGACGATATACGAACAAGGCGAATAAACTAATATACATGGTATAAAAAAAGCATATAAACCAGAATCAACCAAAGAAGACCGATGATAACATATAAAGAGAAAGTCCATAAGCATGTAAATAAATTGTAGAGGGAGGCAAGGTATACTTGCCTGGTGGTAGCACGAAGAACCAACAATATACCATCAACTGGTAAGCTATAAAGTCCAAATCTAACAACTATCTCCGAAAGCTAAAATAGACATTACCAACGTTCTCAGAATAGTCAAATTAGCTAGGATTGCCTGTCCTTATGTCCAATTCTGGATACAGGAGTAAAACAGTAATTCGTGCCAAAATGATATCCGCCGTTGGACCCCTTTACACCGAAAAGTGTGCCAGATTCAATGGCCTCTAAAGTCATCAAACTACATATTTATGGATTCTTTTTAATGATATGAACCCAACGGTATGTCCAATTTTGGATTTCGATGGACCGTGCATAAAATCGCCCGTTGAATCGGATCGTGGGGTCCACAAAACGGCAATCCGATCAACTGTCTCAGAATCGAACCAAACTTGGCATACAGGACCAGAAAAATAACACGGTCCTGTTGGCGTAAGTTTTGTCTCGATCTAATGAACATGCACAAAGTAATTAGGAAATTTAGAGATCAATATGGTGAATTTCGACGGATACACAATAAATTCGTCGTGCACACGTGACCAATTTGAATTTTGTCAAAGCCCACACGTCCACGAAGCCGATACGCACCTTTCGATTCTTTCAGTTCGCGACCACATCGCCTGGATTGGCAGAACGTACGTCGTGTCGAAGGTTTTTCTAAGAAGTTAAATTGTTTTGAAGGTTGTTTTTCCTGATTTTGGAGAACAATTAAACATCATATATGTGACAAAATCGAAAACTACAAAAAGGGTCTTCCAGTCCTATAGGTTGTCTATGAAGTTATTCAATTAGTTTTCCTAAAATGTTAACAGGTTGACACTAATTTGTCCGCAAACGGGGCTACATGGACTATTATATACTCTGTTTTTGCGACAGGATTTTTGTCGATTTTGGGTCGATCGATCTTTCGGTCGATCTAGAGCATCTGCATAAAAAATAATTAGGGGGATTTGAAGATGTATATATAGGCTTCATACTAGAGAAATCCGTTTGGAAAATGATCGAGTGAGGAGGCTGTTTTCCTCGTTGCGAAGTTGGCCCTCGACATCAATGTTGCAGCTGAACTTTTGCGGCCGTTGCTGTTCCTGTGGCACGCGGTCGCTCACCAGCGGAGCTTCGACGATACGAAGCCATCCCAGGTGGTCGTCAGGGTGTTGGCAAGTTTGTCCAGGGGTCGGGGGTCGCGCTGCGTTAATGATGCGAGGGATTGGCTAGGGTTTCGTTCTTTTCCTCTGCTCTTTCTATCGAGATATATATATGTACATATATATGATCGGGTTGGGCTTGGGATGTTGAGTCTGGTGTTAGCATCCCTTTCGATTTTGTAATACTGGGGCTTGCTATGGTTGGGTGCGGGAAAAAGGTTGTGGGATTTAGCTGGGCTGGGCTTTGCTTTACTTAGTTTTATTTATTAAAACTCTAAATATGTAATAAGCCTATTATTTAGGTATTCAACATACACAAACATGGCAAATTAAATATGTAGTGTAACAATCCATAATACCAATAAATTTATATAAGGAAATTGATTATCCTGTTTCTAAAAATGAAACATCAATTTAATAACAATATCATATTAAACTTTATATATGTATATGTATATATATACATAAATTCGTTTATATACAAAATACCTATTTGGATAACCAAAATTAATACATGTAAAATATACTTCTACAGGGACGTCCTTGGACATATAACATGCCTACATAGGTTTAGGATTGGTTCGGATCCAATCCGGGCTAGTTCGGTCCAACCGAGTTTCCTAAAAGTTCAATAATCTAATTAATAATTAATTACTCGTCTTTGTGGTTAAGTCGTAGCTCAGCCTGATTTTCCTAGTTAGGACACACTTATGGCTGGGTCTTCCTTGGCATGGCTAATACACTAGTCAAGGAACGCCATTGCACTATCCGTGCCATGATTCTTAGTCGTCTGGTACTTCAAAACTTAACTATGGCTAAAGTCGTCTACCGTAATAATTAACTAAATAATTATTTATAAAATTCTAGAAATCACCATTTAAATCAAAATATGAAATTTTAAGGCACGCCATTGCACTATCTCTTTAAATTTTAATTCCTCAAAATAGTTTATAACCTTCTCTAGCCATTTTATAACTCCGAATACTTGAGGACTTCTACCCACCTTTGGTCATACTACTCCTCAAAACACGGTCACTAAAATCTTATAATCTTCTAACTAGTTGCTAACAGTTCTACCAACCGATATCTAGGGCGTATGACATCTATAATCCCACATATATCTATAAACAACCAAATATTCAACAATCAAGAAATATTATGCTATAACTTAAGAATTTCTGATGAATTCTAGACAGCACGATCATTCGTCACCTCGAACTAGGAAGAGACAAAAATCAATGGTTCAAAAAGCAAGGAAGAATAATCGAGAACAAATATGAAATTTCAAGGACGTAGAGAAATTTTTAGGAGAATTTTCAAGACAGAATGGATTGAGACTTCTAAGGTTTAGTCATAGTCGCAGGCTCGTATCAGTACAGTTACGTAACCGATACGATATACTCTGACCTGCTTGGGCCACCAAAAAACTTATCACGGCCCGCACCCGCTTTTCGGGCGTGAGCTCGTGAACAAGCCAGCAACGTATCGAACGGACTCCAGCCCATCTCGAATACGTAAATGCTGTCTGGACTATGGTATCATGCCTAATCAAGGCAAGGCATAACTAAATCTCAATCTACAATAAGAAATAAAACATGAATGAATGCTATGGGTCGTGGTCTGCAGCCCACTATCATACATGTCCGATTAGACTCCAAGAATAATATGAGTCTATAAAATAAGCTAACAAGCAGAATATATCATGATATGAAATATAAAGCACGAGAGGATAATAAAGAAATATCATAAGCAAATACTTGTATCCCTGCAGGTGTAATAACTACCATCATGATCCGCTAACTAACTCCATGCAATCAGCTACCATAAAGAGATCATCAGTTCCTCAGGGGACATAGCAAGATACATAAAATATGCCTATCTAATAGTTTATCATGCGTAAGAAATAAGCAGGAAAGAAAGAACATGACAGGTGACTATGAACACGGATACAAGAAAAACTACGCATAAATGAACTGCTGGAAGAAAACATGACCTCGTGACAAGAAACCAATCGGGTACTCAAACCCTCGCCCCTAGTGTGGACTCGCATGTGGGAATTCTAAAACAAGGTACAATAGTTCAGCTATGACTTACTCATCCTATGACACGATATGACTCAGTTATGACACATGTGACGACACGAATCCGGTATAACTACAGTATTAAGTCACGAACGATGATGATATACGAACAAGGCGAATAAACTAATATACATGGTATAAAGAAAAGAATATAAACCAAAATCAACCAGAGAAGCCCGATGATAACATATAAAGAGAAAGTCTAGAAGCATGTAAATAAACTGTATAAGGAGGCAAGGTATACTTGTCTGGTGGTAGCACGAAGAACCAACAATATACCATAAACTAGTAAGCTATAAAGTCCAAATCTCATAACTGCCTCCGAAAGCTAAAATAGACATTACCAACGTTCTCAGAATAGTCAAATTAGCTAGGATTGCCTGTCCTTATGTCCAATTCTAGTACACAGGGGCAAAACGGTAATTTCGTGCCAAAATGATCTCCGCCGTTGGACCCGTTTTACACCGAAAAGCGTACCAGAGTCAATGGTCTCTAAAGTCGTCAAACTACATGTCTACAGATTCGTTTTGATGATATGAATACAACGGTATGTCTAATTTTGGATTTCGGTGGGCCGTGCACAAAATCGTCTGTTGAATCGGATCGTGGGGCCCGCAAAATGGCAATCCGATCAACTGTCTCAGAATCGGACCAAACATGGCATACATGACCAAAAAAATTACATGGTCCTGTTGGCTATGTTTCATCTCTGTCACGACCTGTACCCGCTTTTCGGATACGAGACGTGTCCAAGCCAGCCTACGCCGCAGAGTCGGCGGTAGAACGATGTCAAGCCCGCAAGAAATAAATACTCAAAAATACAACAATTGCTGCTCATTCATATTACTACATTTATTACAACATTTACAAGATTTATATTTAAAGGAAAATACAAAGTTCTTATAATTAATGAAAATGACAACTAGTTCCACTATCTAGGTCGGCCTCAGCATACCCACGTCTTCCCAGTGCTAAGTGTAATCGCGGCTAAACCTGAAAAATGTTGGTTATCCAGTCAGGATTGGAACAAGTACACAAACCGACGATAATGCGAAAAACATAATAGAATTAACAAGACATGAAAATAGCATATGAGATATGAAAACTGGAAAGTACTGAAGACATGGCACGGTGGAGAAGAAAAAGAAAATAATAAAAGACATCTACCTAGGTGGTGTGAAATATCTATTTCCACATGTGAACGACTAGGGGTAAATAAGGCTCACTGCACGTGTCGTGTGCAGTTGCTAGCATTCACGAAAGACACGGGGATAGTTCTGGGTAGTCCACATGTCTACTAAGATATTTTCTCTCCCGACTACTCCGTGTGACGAGCGTGTCAACAAGCAGCAAGATATATGTATAGACATGAAATGAAAAAACTACTATGAATCGAAAGCAATCAGAAAGTGCACTTGCATGAGGTCCTTAGCTGGAGAAAACCAATAATACTATACCACTCAATGAGCCACAATCAGTCAACACATGTAGAAGTCTCCGGATGCTGAAATAAACATTACCAACGTTCTTAGAATAGTCAAATTATCTAAGATTGCATGTCCTTAAGTCCAATTCTGGACACAGGGGCAAACGGTAATTTCGGGACAAAACTGATGTCCGCCGTTGGACCCGCTTTGCACCGAAAAGTGTGCCAGAGTCAATGGTCTCTAAAGTTGTCAAACTACATGTCTACGGATCCGGTTTTCTGATACGAACCCAACCGTACGTCCAAAGTTGGATTCCAGCGGGCCGTACACAAAATCGCCCGTTGAGTGGGACCGTGGGGCTCGCAAAACGATGATTTTATCAACTGTCTCATGAATTGGACCAAACTTGGCATACAAGACCAAAAAACGATACTGGTCCTGATGGCACAAGTTTCATCTCGATCTGACGAACTGTGCACAAAGTAATTGGAGAATTTGCAAAGTGCACGATACGGTGAATTTCGACGGATACGCATCAAATTCGTCGCGCACACGCGACCAATTTGAATTCCGTCAAAGCCCACACGACCACGAAGCCGTTACGCACCTTTCAATGCTTATGGTGCGCGACCACGTCGCCCGGAATGGCGGGACGCACGTCGTATCGAAGGTTTTCATGATTTTTAAAACAGATTTTCGGTAGACTTCGGGGTCGGATTTCTCGACATGTAGTCGATGATTTCCAAATACACAAAAAGGGTCGTGAAGTCCTACATGTTATCTAAAAGTGTATTCAAATAGAATTTCTAATATGGGACTGGATTGATCGAAAACGATCCTCAAATGTAGGTTCATGGACTACTATATGCCCTGTTTTCGAACAGGTTTTTGATCGACTTTGTGTCGATTTCTCTGACAACCTAGGGCTCTACAATTAATTCTAATTGAAAGGACTTAGGGTCGTATAGTTTGTGAGCGCACCTGAGAAAGAAGATTGTGAAACGATGGATCAAGGTAGCGGGAAAAACACCCTAAAGATAGTATCTCGCGCTGCTGCTACTGCTGCTCCACTGCAGTCGTCTTCGCGCGCACGCGCGTGGTGGTTCGTGACCGTTTGGTCAACGACGGCGGGGCCAAGGGAGGTCGCCCAGCCTCGAGCGACCTCGGGGTGTGGTGGCGCACGATCGTTTAGGGTTTAGATACTCCGTCCTCTCGATTTCTCAATCTCTTTATACGCGTGCGTGTGTAGGGGTCGGGCTCAGCGGGTTAGGGGCTGGGATGTTGCTCGGGTTGCACAGCTTGTGAGCTCGAGCTCACTGCTGTGGGCTTTGCATTGCTACTGTTAATGTTTCTTAGGTTAATAATTGTTTTTGTTTTCTCTTTCTTTTTCTATTTTCTTTTTATTATCATTATATATATATATATATATTTATTATATATATATATATATATATATATATATATATATATATATATATATATATATATATATATATATATATATATATATATATATATGTATACATACACACACATGTACGTATATATATTCACATATACATTTATATACATATATTTATATATGTATATATATATACACACATGTACCATTATATATTTATATATTTATATATAAATACAATTACATATATAATATTATATATATACATAAATTCACTTTCACACATATACGTAAATATATAATATATATTTATATATATAAATACATGAATACACATAAATACTTTTGTACTTATATATATATATATATATATATATATATATATATATATATATATATATATATATATATATATATATATATATATATATATATATATTTTATATATATATATATATATATATATATATATATATATATATAAGTACACAATTCATACACTCACACATATGTTATATGACAACCTCCTGAAACCCAAATAACCTCAATAATAATAATAACGAAAATAAATAAACTAATAATGGTAGATATACTCTTTATGCACGGTCTAAAAATCACCCTTTAAGTAAAATGAATTAATAATAAAACATTTTAAAAATTTGGGAAGGGGAGCTACAAATCTACCTACCTTGAAATAATTTTGCCCTTGAAATTCTAACTCATAAACATGCCTAAAATTCAAAGAAAAATAAAAGTAGGAAGAATAAATCCACTTTTACCATCTTCTCAATTCTAATTTTTCAAGAATATTTATACCTCCTCCTAGCCATCCCGTAACTACGAATCATCGAGGACTTCTACCCACCTTTGGTCATACTACTCCCTCAAAGCTATGTCACTAAAACTTGTAATCTTCCAACTACTTGCTAAAATTGCTACTAATAGATATCTATTGCTTTTGGCCTCTATAATCCTCTCATATCTATCAAATAATCCCAAAATCGAACAATCAACAAATTTATACAAGTAGCTAAGAAATATTGGCAAATTCTAATAAGCATGACCATTCGTCTTCTGAAATAGGCAGGACAGGAAGACAAGGGAGAATAATCAAGAGCAACTATGAAGTTTAAAGAGCGGTATAGAATATACAATAATACAGATAGAAAGGGTATATATGAACCTATAGTCTTATTCGCTAGATTGGGCTACTCTAGTCCAGTCACTTGCTACATCGAAGAACCCTTCGCTCTTAGAGGGGCTTGTAATCCATGCAATACAGAAATTCTGTTCCCAAAATTCTAAACAAGGTTCCATAATAGAATAGAATTTGAGAAATCACGGTTGTGATCTTTTTCGTGGTCATTTAAACACATGAGCAAGGGGTATAAATGAAATACAAGATTGTATCTCGACTTCTAGGTAGATGGACTAAGGGTTACGAATGACTTCACATGGAGACTATATCATAGGTACAGGGACTTTATTTTAATTAGTTCGGTCTTATAGTCCAAATATGGTGGTATGTCTTGATGGGTTTTACTAGGTCTTAATGAGTTCTCTATTTGGATATCAGTCGTTGGTTGGATGAACATTGGGTTTCAATATATATGGATTGGACAAGATCCCAATGATAAAAGTCTTTCTACTGATTAGGGTATTCTAGAATAGGTTTTTATCCAAGGGTTGGGCTAGTTACCCGTCAAGTTGGTTAGCTAGGTCCTTAAAGCCCAACAATGTGCCCTCAGTGACTTTTGTGTTTAAGTAGCACATGAGGCCTCAATTGGGTGGTACACTAGTAGCATGGGCGTAGTGGACTTCGAGTAGATCACAACCATATATTGGGTCGAATGAACTGAGTCAAGGTTGAGGCTCTGGTGGAAGTCGGAAAGTATACCGGGTAGGTACTATGGTAAGGGTTGTAGCTAGTCCTTTTGTCATGAAAGTCGTACCATAAAAATAGAGTACAAGGAGACGGGTTTGAGTGGGACATGATATACTTAGATGAAGATGGACTCGTCTAGATCTTACATGTGAAATTTGTTGGAAGGTAACCGCTGGTCTCGTGCTTCCGAATATTAACGACACGGCCGGGGACACAAAATGATCTAAATGGAAAGTGGGAGTCCATGGGGCACTAATATCATCCTAATGGGAATTATCCTAACCAATCGGTGATCCCTGCATATCCAAAAAAAAATTTAGAAGACTTACAGTCTACCCACCTTAGAAGCTAGGATATGGTTTTAGGAAAAAGAGGTCAGAAGAATTTCAAGATCCGGATATTGTACCTCGACTCTTGTTAATAGAGAATAAGGCACGGCGTTACAGGATACAGTAGATGTAAGTCAAACCAAGGGTCGTTCCTCAATAAGTGGAAAACGAGTGTGTACAATAATCCCATGGTCGATAAAATAGAGTGATCTACTTGTCCAGTATATAGGAGTTATCGACAGGGTAACCAACTCTAAGGCAATCATATGAAAATATTTCTAACGACTGGGTCGTGAGTTTCTATTGGTGTCGAACCTACCAGACTATTGTCACAAGGGTTCTAGTTAAACCAAACTTCAAACACATGATTAGAGGCTCACAACATTTGGTCTCTTGAGAATAGGTAATCTCCTAGGTTGGCATTTGGTCAAGGGAAAAAGATCCTAATCATTCTCAGAGTCCAATGACCAGAAGATTATGATAGTAGGTTTAGGGTCGCAGAGAGGACGGGTAACTTAGGGCAAGGTTCTAGTCACCTGGCTGGCCGATGGTAGTTACCCTTGTGTATACAACCATCATAGACATGGGGAATACTCTGTATCTACCTATCAATTATGAGCTTTCGTCTTTCCAATCAGTGAAAGACAAAAACAATGAAGACTTCAAGAGAGATGTCACCGAATACAATTACGTGATTCAAAGACGAATGTATAATTCAAGAGAAATTGTCAAAGCAGTCGCGGATGAGATCCTAGAGATATCTATATCTCAATCCACGTAGTGTAATTAGATGAAAAGCGAACCAAATACATCATGGTTGATCAGACCGTAATACAATGATTCTGATTTAGACAATATGTTAGCGGGCGTCCCCAATAAACATATGTCTCGGATCAAGCTCGATAAAAGAACAAGCTTGCAAAACTAGACGATAATTACAGCGTTGGTCTAGATAGTCAAAATATAAGTACGCAATTTTTGAAAGGAGGCACGGGTGGTTCGAATTTTGAGATAATCAAAACCTTACCTGGTGTTCTTGCTTATACAGTCTTCCTATAATCTTTCTATCCCTAAGTCCTTGGTCGATTAATGAGTTAGGGAACTTTAAATCCTATATTCTAGGTAAACCTATTAATGTCAGTCAATTTCCCTTGTCAATAGATCACAAGAACCACATAACGCTAGGTTGGGAGACATGCTACTCAACTTACAGAACTTCCACTAGTTTTAGCCTTAGGTTTTATGGTACACAGGGCATTTCTATTCTCTATAGTATCCTAAACTGGTAATCACGTCTGAAATCATTTCACCGGGAGTTATGCCTCGCCTGTATACCCTGGCTGTGACAACCCTTTGTTCCGTGATTCAGGTGTGATAAGCTATCAGATGCTCTACCTTATATTAACACAAGGGTATCTAAGGTCTAAAAAGGTCAAGAGGACATAGTTTTAGCAATGTTCCATAACCTACAATTCTTCGAAATGATTTTAATTCTATGGGTTGTGCCTCGCCAGTGCGCTTGCTGGCTGCAGTGAACCCACATTCCCCACTCTCAAATAATTGACGACAGTGCACTGCTGTCTACTCATTATTAGTTAACTAACATTCCTTTAACTATATCCGTAAAAATTTATGAGCTTCTAGAGATTCAAACAGGTTGACTAAAATAAAGCGTAGGTAATTGTCCTATCAATCACAACTATTTAAAATAAAAGATTTAATCATGGATAAAATAATTAAAGACGAAAGAAATACCAACACTCTAGTATCTATTTCATATGCATTTCAAATTGCTGAGGGAAACTTTAAATCAAATCTAACTCGGGGTTCATACAGGAATAACATAATCAGGAATTATAAACCAACTCCTTACAGCAAAATAGAATTTAAAACAGGCAATTCTAATCTTATGATATAAGATTTATATCTAAAAAGAAAATTGAACTATTTATCAAAATCAACGCCTTAATTCTAGGCAAGCCTAACATACCAAGCGAATAGTATACTCGTATTGGATCACATTGTCATATCAAAAGTAATAGTGTACCTATAGGGATCTAGCAAGTTATCCAAATTGCATGGCCTATCTAATAACCTTAACTACCCAACGGTCAATTTGAACAAGGAACTCCTAGTCCTAATTATCCTCCTAAATCATTTTAAACCTAATTGTGAATGAGCATTTCCTGGACACAGGCTCGCAGCAGTACGACTAATATGGTACTACCGCGAGTTCGCATAATTTACGAAGACGGACCTGCATGGGCCACCACAAAAATTTATCACGACCCGCACCCGCTTTTCGGATACGAGACGTGTCCAAGCCAGCCTACGCCGCAGAGTCGGCGGTAGAACGCTGTCAAGCCCGCAAGAAATAAATACTCAAAAATACAACAATTGCTGCTCATTCATATTTCTACATTTATTACAACATTTACAAGATTTATATTTAAAGGAAAATATAAAGTTCTCACAATTAATGAAAATGATAACTAGTTCCACTATCTAGGTCGGCCTCAGCATACCCATGTCTTCCCAGTGCTAAGAGTGATCGCGGCTAAACTTGAAAAATGTTGGTTATCTAGTCAGGATTGGAACAAGTACACAAACCGACAACAATGCAAAAAACATAATAGAATTAACAAGACATGAAAATAGCATATGAGATATGAAACTGGAAAGTACTGAAGACATGGCACGGTGGAGAAGAAAAAGAAAATAATAAAAGATATCTACCTAGGTGGTGTAAAATATCCATTTCGACATGTGAACGACTAGGGGTAAATAAGGCTCACTGCACGTGTCGTGTGCAGCTGCTAGCATTCACGAAAGACACGGGGATAGTTCTGGGTAGTCCACATGTCTACTAATATATTTCCCCTCCCGACGACTCCGTGTGACGAGCGTGTCAACAAGCAGCAAGATATATGTATAGGACATAAAATGAGAAAACTACTATGAATCGAAAGCAATCAGAAAGTGCACTTACCTGAGGTCCTTAGCTGGAGAAACCAATAATACTATACCACTCAATGAGGCACAATCAGTCAACACATGTAGAATTCTCCAGATGCTGAAATAAATATTACCAACGTTCTCAGAATAGTCAAATTAGCTAGGATTGCCTGTCCTTAAGTCCAATTCTGGACACAGGGGCAAAACGGTAATTTTAGGGCAAAAACGATGTCCGTCGTTGGACCCGCTTTGTACCGAAAAGCTGTGCCAGAGTCAATGGTCTCTAAAGTCGTCAAACTATATGTCTACGGATCCAGGTTTTCCGATACGAACCCAACCGTATGTCCAAAGTTGGATTCCGGCGGGACCGTGCGTAAAATCGCCCGTTGAGTGGGACCGTAGGGCCCGCAAAACGGTGAATTTTATCAAATATCTCAGAATTGGACCAAACTTGGCATATAGGACCAGAAAAACTGATACGGTCCTGCATGGCGTAAGTTTCGTCTCGATCTGACGAGCATGCACAAAGTAATTGGAGAATTTATAAAGTGCACGATACGGTGAATTTCGACGGATACGCAACAAATTCGTCGCGCACACGCGACCAATTTGAATTCCGTCAAAGCCCACACGACCACGAAGCCGTTACGCACCTTTCTATGCTTACGGTGCATGACCACCTCGCCCGAAATGGCGGAACGCACGTCGTATCGAAGGTTTTCGTGATTTTTAAAACAGATTTTCGGTAGACTTCGGGGTCGGATTTCTCGACATATAGTCGATGATTTCCAAATACACAAAAAGGGGCGTGAATTCCTATATGTTATCTAAAAGTGTGTTCAAATAGAATTTCTAATATGGGACTGGATTGATCGAAAATGATCCTCAAATGTGGGATCATGGACTGCTATATGCCCTATTTTCGAATAGGTTTTTGATCGACTTTGTGTCGATTTCTCTGACAACCTAAGGCTCTACAATTAATTCTAATTGAAAGGACTTAGGGTCGTATAGTTTGTTAGCGCACCCGAGAAAGAAGATTGTGAAATGATGGATCGAGATAGCGGGAAAAACACCCTAAAGATAGCATCTCGCGCTGCTGCTACTGCTGCTCCACTGCAGTCGTCTTCGCACGCGCGCGCGCGTGGTGGTTCGGCACCGTTTGGCCGGCGTTGGCGGGGCCAAAGGAGGTCGTCCAGCCTCGAGCGACCTCGGGGTATGGTGGCGCGCGATCGTTTAGGGTTTAAATACTCCGTCCTCTCGATTTCTCAATCTCTTTATACGCGTGCGTGTGTAGGGGTCGAGCTCAGCGGGTTAGGGGCTGGGATGTTGCTCGGGTTGCATAGCTTGTGAGCCCGAGCTCACTGCTGTGGGCTTTGCATTGCTACTGTTAATGTTTCTTAGGTTAATAATTATTTTTGTTTTCTCTTTCTTTTTCTATTTTTTATTATTATCATTATATATATATATATTTTTTATTATTATCATTATAAATATATATATATATATATATATATATATATATATGTATACATACACACACTCGTACGTATATATATTCACATATACATTTATATACGTATATATATACATTTATATACATATATATATATACATTTATATACATTATATACATTTATACACACATGTACCATTATATATTTATATATTTATATATACATACAATTATATATATAATATTTATATATATACATAAATTCACTTTCACACATATACGTAAATATATATATATATTTATATATATAAATACATGAATACACATAAATACTTTTATACTTATATATATATATATATATATATATATATATATATATATATATATATATATATATATTGTAGGAGCGTAAAAAGTGATTCACAGAATGAGTCAAAGTGATAGATCATTCTACTCAAATTGATCTACTTTACGCCGCAGGGAGGTTAAATACTTTACGCCCAAGACAAGGCTAATCGCTTTTACGCCTAAAGCAGCCAGGGTCGAGACAATGGTTTTACACCTAAGATAGGCTAACCCTCCTTTTACGCTGGACAAAGCTGTCAAAGTCTCGCATTTAATGCAAAGTCTGACATGAAGATATTGATGATGGCATATACCAAGATTCGAAGGGATTTGTTTTATACAGAGACCAATGTTGTCGTTTAGTATGTGGACTGAGCTACCTTACGCTCACACAATGGCTTCTTTTATCCACGTAGATTATATGAGTTTTTACGCTCGAAGCCCAAGTCTATAAATAGACTTATTTTTCTCAGATACACACACACACCAGAGACAGGAGAAGAGACAGAAGATTAGAACTCAGAGATTTTTGATTCTCTAGAGCATTCTTCTTCAACCTTTCTTTCAGAACAGAGTGAAGCAAAGCAAGAAACATTCGGCCTCGCCATCAGTGCCCAAGTGCGTCGATACCTTTCTGGTGACTTAGTTCTTCCAAGCTGTTCATCTTCAAGCAGCATCTTCATCATCATGGTATGGTCCAAGGAACAAAGTGATCTTTACAGATCAGACTTCTACAGCAATACTTTCCCAGAATCAAATTTGTACTTCTTGTTTTTTTTTGTTTTTTTTCAAAAGCCAATCTCAGTATATATATAT
>JANAVB010018798.1:1235308-1242808 GCA_029216955.1 Iris pallida
AAACATAATAGAATTAACAAGACATAAAATAGCATATGAGATATGAAAACTGGAAAGTACTGAAGACATGGCACGGTGGCGAGAAAAAGAAAATATAAAAGACATCTACCTAGGTGGGTGAAATATCCATTTCCACATGTGAACGACTAGGGATAAATAAGGCTCACTGCATGTGTCGTGTGCAGCTGCTAGCATTCACGAAAGACAAGGGGATAGTTCTGGGTAGTCCACATGTCTACTAAGATATTTTCCCTCCCGACTACTCCGTGTGACGAGCGTGTCAACAAGCAGCAAGATATATGTATAGACATGAAATGAAAAAAATACTATGAATCGAAAGCAATCAGAAGTGCACTTGCCTGAGGTCCTTAGCTGGAAAAACCAAAATACTATACCACTCAATGAGCCACAATCAGTCAACACATGTAGAAGTCTCCCGGATGCTGAAATAAACATTACCAACGTTCTTAGAATAGTCAAATTATCTAAGATTGCATGTCCTTAAGTCCATCTGGACAAGGGTAAACGGTAATTCGGACAAAACCGATGTCCGCCGTTGGACCCGCTTTGCACCAAAAAGTGTGCCAGAGTCAATGGTCTCTAAAGTTGTCAACTACATGTCTACGATCCGGTTTTCTGATACGAACCCACCGTACGTCCAAAGTTGGATTCCGGCGGGCCGTCACAAAATCGCCCGTTGAGTGGGACCGTGTGGGCTCGCAAAACGGTGATTTATCACTGTCTATGAATTGGACCAAACTTGGCATACAAGACCAGAAAAATGATACGGTCCTGATGGCGCAAGTTTCGTCTCGATCTGACGAATGTGCACAAAGTAATTAGAGAATTTGCAAGTGCACGATACGGTAAATTTTGACGGATACGCCATCAATTCGTCGCGCACCGCGACCAATTTGAATTCCGTCAAAGCCCACACGACCATGAAGCCGTAGCACCTTTCGATGCTTATGGTGCACGACAACGTCGCCCGGAATGGCGGGACGCACGTTGTATCGAAGGTTTCATGATTTTCAAAACAGATTTTCGGTAGACTTCGGGGTCGGATTTCTCGACATGTAGTCGCGATTTCCAAATACACAAAAAGGGTCGTGAAGCCCTACATGTTATCTAAAAGTGTATTCAAATAGAATTTCTAATATGGGACTGGATTGATCGAAAATGATCCTCAAATGTGGGTTCATGGACTACTATATGCCCTGTTTTCGAACAGGTTTTTGATCGACTTTGTGTCGATTTCTCTGACAACCTAGGGCTCTACAATTAATTCTAATTGAAGGACTTAGAGTCGTATAGTTTGTGAGCGCACCTGAGAAAGAAGATTGTGAAACGATGGATCGAGGTAGCGGGAAAAATACCCTAAAGATAGTATCTCGGGATGCTGCTACTGCTGCTCCACTGCAGTCGTCTTCGCGCGCGCGTGGTGGTTCGTGACCGTTTGGCCGACGACGGCGGGGCCAAGGAGGTCGCCCAGCCTCGAGCGACCTCGGGGTGTGGTGGCGCACGATCGTTTAGGGTTTAGATACTCCGTCCTCTGATTTCTCAATCTCTTATACGCGTGCGTGTGTAGGGGTCGGGCTCAGCGGGTTAGGGCTGGGGATGTTGCTCGGGTTGCACAGTGTGAGCTCGAGCTCACTGCTGTGGGCTTTGCATTGCTACTGTTATGTTTCTTAGGAATAATTGTTTTTGTTTTCTCTTCTTTTTCTATTTCTTTTATTATCATCATATATATATTATATATATATAATATTATATATATATATAATTATATATATATATATATAGATATATATATATATATATATATATATATGTACATACACACACACGTACGTATATATATTCACATATACATTTATATACGTATATATATACATTTATATACATATATTATATGATATATATAATATACACACATGTACCATTATATATTTATATATTTATATAAATACATTACATATATAATTTATATATACATAAATTCACTTTCACACATATACGTAAATATATATATATATTATATAAATACATATATATATATATATTATATATATATATATATAGATATATATCTATATATATATATATATATATTATATATATTTATATATATATATTATATATATATACCCAAAAAAAATATATATATATATAATATATATATATTATATATATATCTATATATATATATTATATATATTTTTTTTTTTTGGGTATATATATATATATATATATAATATATATATATATATTATATAAGATATATATATATATCTATATATATATATATATATATACCCACATATACATATGTATATATATACCTTTATGTATATACAACCTCCTGAAACCCGAATAACCTCAATAATAATAAAATAATAATAATATAATATAATAATAATAACGAAAATAAATAAACTAATAATGGTGGATATACTCTTTATGCACGTCTAAAAATCACCCTTTAAGTAAAATGAATTAATAATAAACATTTTAAAATTTCGGGAAGGGGAGCTACAAATCTACCTACCTTGAAATAATTTTGTCCTTGAAATTCTAACTCATAAACATGCCTAAAATCAAAGAAAAATAAAAGTGGAAGAATAAATCCACTTTTACCATCTCATATTCTAATTTTTCAAGAATATTTATACCTCCTCCTAGCCATCCCGTAACTACGAATCATCGAGGACTTCTACCCACCTTTGGTCATACTACTCCCTCAAAGCTATGTCACTAAAACTTGTAATCTTCCAACTACTTGCTAAAATTGCTACAAATAGATATCTATTGCTTTTGGCCTCTATAATCCTCTCATATCTATCAAATAATCCAAAATCGAACAATCAACAAATTTATACAAGCAGCTAAGAAATATTGGCAAATTCTAATAAGCTGACCATTCGTCTTCTGAAATAGGCAGGACAGGAAGACAAGAGAGAAATCAAGAGCAACTATGAAGTTTAAAGAGCGGTATAGAATATACAATAATACAGATAGAAAGGGTATATATGAACCTATAGTCTTATTCGCTAGATTGGGCTACTCTAGTCCAGTCACTTGCTACATCGAAGAACCCTTCGCTCTTAGAGGGGCTTGCAATCCATGCAATACAGAAATTCTGTTCCCAAAATTCTAAACAAGGTTCCATAATAGAATGGAATTTGAGAAATCACGGTTGTGATCTTTTTCGTGGTCATTTAAACACATGAGCAAGGGGTATAAATAAATACAAGATTGTATCTCGACTTCTAGGTAGATGGACTAAGGGTTACGAATGCTTCACATGGAGACTATCATAGGTACAGGGACTTTATTTTAATTAGTTCGGTCTTATAGTCCAAATATGGTGGTATGTCTTGATGGGTTTTACTAGGTCTTAATGAGTTCTCTATTTGGATATCAGTCGTTGGTTGGATGAACATTGGGTTTCAATATATATGGATTGGACAAGATCCCAATGATAAAAGTCTTCTACTTATTAGGGTATTCTAGGTTTTTATCCAAGGGTTGGGCTAGTTACCCGTCAAGTTGGTTAGCTAGGTCCTTAAAGCCCAACAATGTGCCCTCAGTGACTTTTGTGTTTAAGTAGCACATGAGGCCTCAATTGGGTGGTACACTAGTAGCATGGGCGTAGGGCTTCGAGTAGATCACAACCATATATTGGGTCGAATGAACTGAGTCAAGGTTGAGGCTCTGGTGGAAGTCGGAAAGTATACCGGGTAGGTACTATGGTAAGGGTTGTAGCTAGTCCTTTTGTCATGAAAGTCGTACCATAAAAATAGAGTACAAGGAGACGGGTTTGAGTGGGACATGATATACTTAGATGAAGATGGACTCGTCTAGATTTACATGTGAAATTTGTTGGAAGGTAACCGCTGGTCTCGTGCTCCGAATATTAACGACACGGCCGGGGACACAAAATGATCTAAATGGAAAGTGGGAGTCCATGGGGCACTAATCATCATCCTAATGGGAATTATCCTAACCAATCGGTGATCCCTGCATATCCAAAAAAAAAATTTAGAAGACTTACAGTCTACCCACCTTAGAAGCTAGGATATGGTTTTAGGAAAAAGAGGTCAGAAGAATTTCAAGATCCGGATATTGTACCTCGACTCTTGTTAATAGAGAATAAGGCACGGCGTTACAGGATACAGTAGATGTAAGTCAAACCAAGGGTCGTTCCTCAATAAGTGGAAAACGAGTGTGTACAATAATCCCATGGTCGATAAAATAGAGTGATCTACTTGTCCAGTATATAGGAGTTATCGACAGGGTAACCAACTCTAAGGCAATCATATGAAAATATTTCTAACGACTGGGTCGTGAGTTTCTATTTGTCGAACCTACCAGACTATTGTCACAAGGGTTCTAGTTAAACCAAACTTCAAACACATGATTAGAGGCTCACAACATTTGGTCTCTTGAGAATAGGTAATCTCCTAGGTTGGCATTTGGTCAAGGGAAAAGATCCTAATCATTCTCAGAGTCCAATGACCAGAAGATATGATAGTAGGTTTAGGGTCGCAGAGAGGACGGGTAACTTAGGGCAAGGTTCTAGTCACCTGGCTGGCCGATGGTAGTTACCCTTGTGTATACAACCATCATAGCCATGGGGAATACTCTGTATCTACCTATCAATTTTGAGCTTTCGTCTTTCCAATCAGTGAAAGACAAAAACAATGAAGACTTCAAGAGAGATGTCACCGAATACAATTACGTGATTCAAAGACGAATGTATAATTCAAGAGAAATTATCAAAGCAGTCGCGGATGAGATCCTAGAGATATCTATATCTCAATCCACGTAGTGTAATTAGATGAAAAACGAACCAAATACATCATGGTTGATCAGACCGTAATACAATGATTCTGATTTAGACAATATGTTAGCGGGTGTCCCCAATAAACATATGTCTCGGATCAAGCTCGATAAAAGAACAAGCTTGCAAAACTAGACGTAATTGCAGCGTTGGTCTAGATAGTCAAAATATAAGTATGCAATTTTTGAAAGGAGGCACGGGTGGTTCGAATTTTGAGATAATCAAAACCTTACCTGGTGTTCTTGCTTATACAGTCTTCCTACAATCTTTCTATCCCTAAGTCCTTGGTCGATTAATGAGTTAGGGAACTTTAAATCCTATATTTTAGGTAAAACTATTAATGTCAGTCAATTTCCCTGTCAATAGATCACAAGAACCACATAACGCTAGGTTGGGAGACATGCTACTCAACTTACAGAACTTCCACTAGTTTTGGCCTTAGGTTTTATGGTACACAGGGCATTTCTATTCTCTATAGTATCCTAAACTGGTAATCACGTCTGAAATCATTTCACCGGGAGTTATGCCTCGCCTGTATACCCTGGCTGTGACAACCCTTTGTTCCGTGATTCAGGTGTGATAAGCTATCAGATGCTCTACCTTATATTAACACAAGGGTATCTAAGGTCTAAAAAGGTCAAGAGGACATAGTTTTAGCAATGTTCCATAACCTACAATTCTTCGAAATGATTTTAATTCTATGGGTTGTGCCTCGCCAGTGCGTTGCTGGCTGCAGTGAACCCACATTCCCCACTCTCAAATAATTGACGACAGTGCGCTGCTGTCTACTCATTATTAGTTAACTAACATTCCTTTAACTATATCCGTAAAAATTTATGAGCTTCTAGAGATTAAACAGGTTGACTAAAATAAAGCGTAGGTAATTGTCCTATCAATCACAATATTTAAAATAAAAGATTTAATCATGGATGGAAAATAATTAAAGACGAAAGAAATACCAACACTCTAGTATCTATTTCATATGTATTTCAAATTGCTGAGGGAAACTTTAAATCAAATCTAACTCGGGGTTCATACAGGAATAACATAATCAGGAATTATAAACCAACTCCTTACAGCAAATAGAATTTAAAACAGGCAATTCTAATCTTATGATATAAGATTTATATCTAAAAAAAATTGAATTGTTTATCAAATCAACGCCTTAATTCTAGGCAAGCCTAACATACCAAGCGAATAGTATACTCGCATTGGATCACATTGTCATATCAAAAGTAATAGTGTCTATAGGGATCTAGCAAGTTATCCAAATTGCATGGCCTATCTAATAACCTTAACTATCCAACGGTCAATTTGAACAAGGAACTCCTAGTCCTAATCCTCCTAAATCATTTTAAACCTAATTGTGAATGAGCATTTCCTGGACGCAGGCTCGCAGCAGTACGACTAATATGGTACTACCGCGAGTTCGCATAATTTACGAAGACGGACCTGCATGGGCCACCACAAAAATTTATCACGACCCGCACCCGCTTTTCGGATACGAGACGTGTCCAAGCCAGCCTACGCCGCAGAGTCGGCGGTAGAACGCTGTCAAGCCCGCAAGAAATAAATACTCAAAAATACAACAATTGCTGCTCATTCATATTTCTACATTTATTACAACATTTACAAGATTTATATTTAAAAGAAAATATAAAGTTCTCACAATTAATGAAAATGATAACTAGTTCCACTATCTAGGTCGGCCTCAGCATACCCATGTCTTCCCAGTGCTAAGAGTGATCGCGGCTAAACTTGAAAAATGTTGGTTATCTAGTCAGGATTGGAACAAGTACACAAACCGACAACAATGCAAAAAACATAATAGAATTAACAAGACATGAAAATAGCATATGAGATATGAAAACTGGAAAGTACTGAAGACATGGCACGGTGGAGAAGAAAAAGAAAATAATAAAAGATATCTACCTAGGTGGTGTAAAATATCCATTTCGACATGTGAACGACTAGGGGTAAATAAGGCTCACTGCACGTGTCGTGTGCAGCTGCTAGCATTCACGAAAGACACGGGGATAGTTCTGGGTAGTCCACATGTCTACTAATATATTTCCCCTCCCGACGACTCCGTGTGACGAGCGTGTCAACAAGCAGCAAGTATATGTATAGACATAAAATGAGAAAACTACTATGAATCGAAAGCAATCAGAAAGTGCACTTACCTGAGGTCCTTAGCTGGAGAAACCAATAATACTATACCACTCAATGAGGCACAATCAGTCAACACATGTAGAATTCTCCAGATGCTGAATAAATATTACCAACGTTCTCAGAATAGTCAAATTAGCTAGAATTGCCTGTCCTTAAGTCCAATTCTGGACCAAGGGCAAAACGGTAATTTTGGGCAAAAACGATGTCCGTTGTTGGACCCGTTTTGTACCGAAAAGCGTGCCAGAGTCAATGGTCTCTAAATTCGTCAATCTATATGTCTACGGATCCGGTTTTCCGATACGAACCCAACCGTATGTCCAAAGTTGGATTCCGGCGGACCGTGCGTAAAATTGCCCGTTGAGTGGGACCGTAGGGCCCGCAAAACGGTAATTTTATCAAATGTCTCAGATTGGACCAAACTTGGCATATAGGACCAGAAAAATGATACGGTCCTCATGGCGTAAGTTTCGTCTCGATCTGACGAG